>RJWH01000045.1:1998972-2022326 GCA_004363575.1 Solenodon paradoxus
GATAGGTTGGGGGGGGTGTGTCATCTACAAACTTCCCTTAGTTTTTAAAGTGACTGCCACCACCTACTCCATGCCTTGAGATTTTTCCACTCAAGATTACATAGCTTTCTTGGACACTTTGATTTTCCTCCTGCTCAAGAGGAAAGGGAAAGAAGAAAAACAGGGAAGTGATCATATTGTTTTTAATCCTACAAAGTTTACTTCGCCATCACTGCTGATAAATGTATGCACTTAGCAGGGACTAAGGCCCAGTGGGGCCTGGGATACTTGCTTTCCATCCCAGTGAGTGATAGGGTCAGTCTGATTCCTTTGCCTTTTGTAACCCCACTCCCCAACTTCTCATGCCTCCCCTACGCACATACCATGAGTAGAGAGCTGCATTGAACAAAGAAGTAAAATACATATTATATAGTTTAATGCTATAATTCTCCTGATTGATGGAAGACCAGGCTATTTATGGGAATCTCAATTCTAAAGTCCATTAAAAAGAAACAAACATAATCTTTTTAATCATTCAAGAAGTGTAGTCAAAGAAAATCAAGCATGCTGATCATTAATTTAAACCACTTTAATGAATTGCTGAGAATATGTGTGATAGGGAGATGTAAACTCTAAGCAGAAGATGACAATCACTGTGGGGGTGCAGGAATCAGCCAGAGACTCAGAGAGAAAAATGTGCACTAAATGTAGTGCTCTTATTCAGTAGAGGCCAAACAGAGAATTCCAAACTCTTTCAATTCCCATTTCTAGCACAGTTTAAACATTTCTCCCCTGGACCAATGCTTCTGTGAACATCAGCCGGACTTTCTTTACCAACTTAATTTAAACCTGATAGTTTCCTCAGGAAATGCTTCTGAAGGAAACATAAATTTTAATTTGTAGGAGGAAATATGGGTCATCGAATTCATGAAATGAAACTACAATCTTTAAAAAGTGAACTCAAAAGTAATTTCATACATGAAATATTTCATTAGTTAAATATTTAAGAACATAATCAGAAATGGAAGGATAGCTTGAAGATGATTATTGTAAAGAAGCAAACATGCATTCATGGTCTTCTTGTCCCTTTGGGTGCTGGTATTATTAAATTTTAACTTTTCCACGCGCCCTGGTGGAATAGCACCACAGGTCAGTCACCTACGAATTAGCACAAGGTCATATACCCCTGGGTACAAGTTCTGGTTCTGGGAGAAAACAACCAGTGTGAACAAATACATAAAAGTAAAATGTTTCAGAAATTTAACTTTTCTAGACTTAGCAGAAATGGAAGGAGATATGTAGCTTCCAGGCTCTAAAATGAACAGTTAGTTAATATCTTCTTCCTTGCAACCTAAGGATCTCACTTTCAAAAGTATCCTGGAAACATCATGAGACAACTCTAAATGTTTACAGAAGAAAACACACAGCTGTCAACTATTTTTCTCTGTGTAGGTGGTTTTGTTTTTTCAACAGACTACACTATTTCTAGTGGGTGCAAATTATACTTTATGAGTCCTGATTTCAGAATGGTAACAAAGGTTTACTTACACCAGGTATTGAACTTTCTTTTGTTTTATTAGCTAAATTTCTCATTTTCACCAAAACTGAAAAAGATAAAGGTTGCTTCTAATGATGTATTTTTGGAAAGACCATGTAGTTTTCACTAAGTGAAAACAATCATTTCATTTATTGAAGTGTACTTTTGCTTTAATTATATTTAACTACCAGACAGAAAAGGAAACAGAGACTCTTGTATAAGAGAAGTCTCTCTATCCTTTCATTGAGGTTTAAAAAGACTGTCAAGACAGTGGCAGAACTACTCCTCTACTGGGTGAGGATAGACTAGTTCAGTGATTGGCAAGTATGGCCTGATAGCCTTTCTACTTCGTGAAATGGTTGGAGAAAAATCAAAAGTAGAAGATTTTGTGATATGTGAAAATTACATGAAATTCAAAGTTCAGCATACATCAGTAGTGTTTCATTGGAACATAGCTGAGTGGGTTCTATATTTCCTCAGTTGCTTTTGTGTTCCAATGGCAGAGCTGAGAGTTGCTACAGAACACACAGCCTACCTATAAAGCCTAAAATATTTATTCTCTGGATCTTTGTGGAAAAATTAATTTGTCACTCCCTGGGTGGGGTGATCTCTAAGGACCTTTTCATTTCAGAGTTTCTAGGAATTTCATGTCTTACATAAGCAGGAATCCTCCATTAAAGACAGTGTATGCAACATACACGGAAAATATGATGATCCCCCAAAGAATCACTGTGTTGTCAACATGTTTGAAGAAATATGGAAAATAATACTCGCTGACTCATAGAATACACATATAAACTTCCCAGATATTACTTTTTAAAGGGAGGCTCTTGGTTCAAGAAACCAGTATTTAAGCTATTTAGCAATTTTACCCTGTCAACGGGTTTAGCAGAGCGAATATGAAAAAATACCAACTCCCCTAGGAATTCATACCATAAAATATTTATTAATAAGTAAAATGAATTTCCCCTGTCTTTGGTTATTTAAAATATTTGATTATCTTTGTTGCCAATAGTTTTACATTATTCAGTCATGAGACAGAGCAGGTAGAGAGTAGAAAGATAACAGATCGATTGATGAATTATAGATATAAATGTGTAAAAGACCATACCTTACAAGAGTTTCTTTAAATATAAATCTTTGTTTTGCTAATAGTTGGAAATTTACCTGCACATACTCAGTTTTATTTTTTATAAGTAAACAATACACAAATAAATTCACTTGAACTTGAAAATTCAGAACGTTGGTCATGAATGCAGTGCTTGTTGAAGACTCAAGTGAGAGGCAGGCAAGAACTAACTTTGTGGGGGAGGAAAGGCAGTATCTCTATGAAAAGCTTTTATCCTGACTTAATAGTCACTATTGCCTGAAAAATAAGTCATTTTGATAACAAGAGTATAAAAAGGCTTATGATTTGTAAAGTAAATCGTATTTGTGGTTTAAATTTCACCCCAAGTCTCAGACTTTGGCTGAAGAGCTATATTGTCTCTTTGTAAAACATTTCTTTGAATTTTTATAGGGAAAACAAGAAAAGTGTTTTATCGGCTACAGGCAGAGAAGCTGACCTTCATTTATAAGAAACTTAATGACCAGCACCCAGTACTATATAGACACGGGGATCTGAAAACCAAAGAGAACAGAATGCCAAGCATATCACATGATAAAGTTAAAAGAAACTTGGAGAAGTAGGTGTCAGTTTATGATTTCAATATAAAAAACAACAAATTCTTTCTTCTCAGATGTCACTGTTAAGTCAGAAAATTAGAAGCTACAGTCAAGAAGGGGAAGAATGGTTTTATTACTATATCGCCCACTACTTCAATATTAAAATAATCCCAGAGTTCTGAAATGTCATTAGTTAAGCAACTACACAATTTCTTTCAGTCTCTTTTTGATGTAGAAAATCACTTTGTAATATGATCTCTACACAGTTAGAAAAGCAAAAAACAGACCAAAAAAGCACACAAAATAACTATATATATATATATATGAAGATATATATATATATATATATCTTTTTACAATGAAATTAAGGTGGGCCTGTGAAATACTGAGACAAATGACTAATCTCATAGAGTTAAAATCTGATTTCCTTTTATAATAATTGCATTCTTTATATCTTTCCCTTAAACCTTGGATGCTTATAAAAATTGTCCCAGGCAAGAGAAGGAACAGAAATTCTGATCCTGTACAGTAAAAAAGAAAAATCAAAAATAATAACCACATAATAAAAACGCTTAATCTATCAGTTTTCAGAATTCTTTTAACAGCCATACCTCAAGGGCACTTAAGGGTTCAAGCATTTGTCACATAATCACCAGAAACAACATAGGTGACACTCTTTTCTATCATAAATCCATCATGCACTAGGATGAAACAGATCCAGAAATGCTAATTTAGAGAATTTTTTACAGCTTGAGGCAAATAAAGTCATCCAAAAGAATTGTGCCGTAACCACCACCAATGTGCGTAGAATTCTACTGAGAGACTCCTTACCAAGTCCACAGCTTCCCTGTTTTCTTGCATCTTGTAAAGGAGGCCAGCCCTTGAGTTACACGGTCACTGCTGGGTACATCTTCTGTTCACTGTTAGTATGAGGGAAAGGGGCCTGGATCTGCCTGTAGCCCGTCTGCAGGCCATCCATGAATGGGGGCACGGGAGTCATAGGCACTGAGTCGTGTTGCATGGTGTACCCCACATATGGGGGATGAAGGTACTGCCCTTGATGGGGCACGATTTGGGTGGCCTGCTGACAGTTCAGCACAGAGAAATTTGTGGGCATGTTCACATACACGTTATTCATGGCCCCCTCCGGCAAGCAACAGTTGGTCTGTGACCTGGTTGGAGGCGCCCGGGCCCCTGAGTTGGCACTGGAGCTGGAGCTAGCAGCTGTGCTGGACTGGCGGGAGGATGATCCTCGGGAAGTGCTAGCACTGGGGATCATGGGGATGGTCTCCATCAGTCGGTTCCCTCCAGGGGCCCGACTCTGTTGGGGTTCCTGCTTAGGTCGAAGACATCTGCAGCAACAGGCCGCCACGAGCGAGCCCAAGATGATGAAGGCGACAAACACGGACCCAACGATGAGGAATGGCACATAGATAGGTACTGAAAAAAAAGAGAGAAACCTAACATTGTGATTTACCGTAACAATGTAGTAAAAATCGGCAATTGGCAGTGATGGATGAGTAACATGGACACCTGGAATAGAAGGAGGTAGGCCGTGCGGTGTGTTCACTATGCAGTGCACAAGTGGTGTCAGGTGCTTAGGAAAGGGGGTAAGGCCCTCTAGGAAAGGCGGTAAGACCTCATAGAAGCATATTTACAGCTAGAGCCACCAACTACAGTATCAATCGAGGCAAATATTCAATTTATCAAAAATATGGATTAATGTTTTAAGACCGTTCTACATTATCTATTGTAATCAGATTGCCCAAACTTACACACTACTACTAATAAACACTGAAAGCTTCTGCATAGAAACAAATTTAAATTATTTAAGCCTTTTTTAAAGTTATTTATATTTCTTGCAAAAGTCTTTAGCATTTTTTAGCAAGTTCTTGTTTCACAGGCAAATAACTAAAAACTTTGTCAGACTCTAGTCATGACCAAGGCACAGAGGTCAAAAAAGGGTTAAACACACACACACACACACCCCGCTACCCATGCTCCGCCCCCCCCCCCCCCCCCCCCCCCCCCCCCCCCCCCCCCCCCCCCCCCCCCCCCCCCCCCCCCAGCATGCCCTTGTGGTGTAGCAGTTAGGTCCACTGTCTCTGGCTGGTGATTTTCAAATATATCCCAAGGACCTGTGTTCACAATCAGGGGGCAGGGCGAAAACCAAGATAAACAATTAAATAAAACAAAGTGCTTTTTCCTCCTCTCTCTACATGCCTGCCTGCTGCTGCTTTCCTTCATTCCTGCTTGAACCTTTCCTTTAAAAAAAAAACTTCCACACTCTTACCCAATGAAAGCTGTTCTTGGATGGTGGGCCTATTGGATGGAAAGGTGAAGTGACACGTGGAGGGATTTTACTCCAGGTCAGCATAAACCAACACACCCAGAAGAAAGCAACAAGATAATCAGTTTCAGAAAAAAAGCCATCTAAAGTGAGCCAAGAAGGCACTGGGGCAGGGACCAGGGTGGCTGAGATAGAGCCATCACCACCCCTAGAGTGACTGATGACACTATTTTCTGTGTGACAAACTACAGAGAAAGCCTGCAGAAATAAGGCAATGGTGTATATTAAACAGGCGGAGTTTATTTTGAAAAAAATCATATAAGATTAAAAAAAAAAAACTTTTCTAACATAGGTAACAAGTTCCGTTTTTTTAATTACTTTACTTAAAATATCTTTTGGGACGTGCCTGATGAAGCAGCAGTTGGGTCAATTACCTCCAAAGCAGCAAGCCACAGACCCCTGGGTTCGAGTTCCAGGTCCAGGGGAACAACCAGTGTGAACAACCAAGGAAAAAATAAGGTGTTTCTTTCTCCTCTGTCTTCCTGCCTGCACCTTTCCTTTAAAATAAAAATCTTTCAGGATTCATGAGACTGGCACTTTTGGGTATTCAGAGATGGATTGATGGGAGAAGACTGCAAAATGCCTCTGAACCATTTCTGCAGAATTCCACCCTCTAATATCAAGAATCTGCAACATTTGATGCTTTCTTGCTCATCTCCTTGACAATTTGATTGGGAAATACATGAGGACAGACAATGAGGTCACTGATCTTGATAAAGAACAGGGCCAGTGCAGTGGGACTGAGCAGCTGCAAAGAGCACAGTTCTCTAGCGACTCTGAGGGCAGATATGGAAAATGCCCTTTGATGATACTGTCTACCAGAGCAGAAATCTTTGCAATCACATTCCTTGAGACTACTCTGGTATTACTGGACTCTATGATTTTAGATTACAGCACCACATGGAGTCATGGAGAAATAATGCCTGGTAAGTAAAATATATTTTAGAAGTATTTAAAAAAAGGCTGACAATTCCTGAACCTTCAATGTTGAACCACATACATATATATATATGTATGTATACATGTATGTATGTATGTGTGTATATGGGTTTTTGTGTGTATATCTATCTATCTATCTATCTATCTATCCATGCTTTAGCAGGTAGGAACACTTGATGCTAGGGTTTGTAGCACAGCTGGTTTCCAAAGTAGTACTGTTCTAATTATACTATCACTTCAGGCTAACTGTAGCTTACTAGAGCAGTAGAGGCTAGGTTTTTTCCTACGCATACTATAAATACTTCAGCCTATAAGTTAAGATACCAATCCTAAATATGCTATTGAGAAGTACAAAAATACCCCAAACATTATAGCTGAAACTAGCCTAAGTCCACATAATGAATTTTATGGAGAAATAACTGTTCTCTTTCCAGGATTTTTAATTGGAAGCATAAATAACTAAACAGGGGTAAAGAATGCAGCACAACCATAAGCATTTGGCACTGCTTAATTAGGCAGGAGAGAGGAACAGAGTTTTTTAGGAAAACAGTTTTAAAAGTAGAATGAAGATGTACCCAAGCACATGGCATGGTATCTTGAGTAGTTGGTTGTCTGCTGATCTGCCTACAATCATCCCAACTTTTTGGAGGCTACTAATAAGCCCAATTTAACAGACACAGTGAGATAGTAGTTCCATTTTGGCTCAGTTCTGAAGACTTTATTCCGCAACCACACACCCTGCAATGGTGAACTGATGTTTTAAGATGATATCTTTTCTGTAATTACCCTCCATTCTCCTCTCTTCAGATTCAAGTCAGTGGAATAGGCGCAGCATGCTAATAAAATGCTTGGCTGCAAAGAGGTGGCACTGGAAAGAAGGGAGTCTCCTCAGGCCTAGGGAGGCAGTGCTATAAACACAAAAGCCAGGCCATGCCAACCTCACACAGCTCAAATCCCGGATTCAGGATGAAGGTTAACAGTCCTTTCTCCTTAATATAACCAGATGCTGAAAAAGGTGGAGAAGCTCCCTCTGTGGCATGTTTGCCTTTTGATCTACACTCCTAGACCTGAAGTACATCCTGTCTCCCATGCATATGCACTGATGGAGACCTGGAGTAATCAGTATGGGAGACGCTAAGGAGTGGAGGATTCACGGATTTATTTTTCCAACTCGATAGCAATCAGAAAAAGCATAGTGTTAAAAAAGTAATGTCATAAAGAGTAAGCCTACCCTCGGTTCTGATGTCATACTAACTCCTTTAAAGAGAACTCTCCAGAAACTGGCGGGGACCCTGGCCCTGACAGTTGAGTGTTGGGGAGGACTAGAATTCCCCAGGGACTGAGAAAGTGCATCATTCATTGGAAAACCTGCCTTCCTTCTGAGGCAGCGCTCCTGCCAGCCCTCTCATGAGGGGACAGACGCACTGTCACTGATTTCTCCAGTACCTCCAAGAAGTTAGACCTAAGGGGAAAGAAACATGGGAAAGGGCAGGGCCCCATGGACAAAAGGACGTGCTGTCTGCAGCCCAACGTCTCAGATGTGTGGCTTTCTTAGGAACATCTAGGCCAAGCCATTCTTTCGCTGACAGATGGGGAAACTGAAGTCCAGGGAGGTGGTACCCCAAATGACACACAGAAGTGGCCTGTACGGAATGCAGGCACCACATCCTGTACAAGACCCTTTTCTGAAATGCCAGTATTCCTAACTCCCTTTCTCTCTTCAGGCTGTCAGGTCCGAACAGTCCAGAAACTGCTAACCTTTTCCTCGTTTGCGCTCCGCCCAGCCCACCCTACCTGCCGAGCCGTCAGGGCCATCTTTGTCCGCTCGGCCAGGCTCGCCGGCGCCCTGCTGGCGGTCGTTGTCACAGCCGCCCTGGTCCAGGCGCGCCTCGGCGCTGGAGCAGCAGTAGCGCAACGCACAGCTGCCACAGCAGATGGTGGCATCGCCGCCGTCGAAGCGCTCTGGGCACTGGAAACCGATGCGCCAGACGCCCTGAGCGTCCAGCCAGCCGTGGCAGTACTCGCCGCTGGCCCGCGCCCCCGCCGCCAGCAGCGCGGCCAGCAACAGCTGCAGGAGTGAAGCGGCGTTCCTGGAGGAGGCAGCGCACGCTCGGCGTCTGCCCCACATGGCACCACCCTGGGCGCGGGCGGCGCGTCTCCGGGGGGCGAAAGGCAGTCTCCCGGAAGTCTTGGCCTCGGCGACTCCGACTTTAGTGGTGCTGAGGTCGGGACCTCTTCCGTGAATATCCCTTCTGCGGCGGTTTTTCTCGCAGGCGCTGCCCTCTGCCGCGACGTCCGGGAGCCGAGGCCGTCGGGGGACGGGGTCCGGGCTTCCTAAGCCATCCCCGCCTTCCGCCCAGTGCCCCGTGCCGGATAGGGAATGCCTGGAAAGCGGGCGCTCACTGCTGGAGCTCTCCAGGTGCAGTCAGAGGGTCCCCGGGGCTGCGAACCCGCAGTCCCTGAAGGCTTCACCCGCAACACAACTCTCCCCGTGCATCCCCGAAGGGACGCTCACCCGAGGGACCGCTGACCACGCCGCTGTGACCCGAGAGCCAGAGCGCTGCTGTAGAGTTTCAATCTCGGCGTTCCGCGCACAGGTCAAGGAGCGTCTGGCCTATTTCACTCCTCTCTCAGGAGGTGGGAAGGGGTCAAAAAGGCGCACAGCGAGCGCGGGACTCTGGGCAGCCGCCGGCCGCGCTCAGCCTCCTCAGCTCCAAACTCCGTCCGCATGGCTCCCGCCGCGCCGCTCGTGCAGCCCTCCAGGATGCAGCCCCAAAGTGCCGCTCCGCGGGTCCGGCAGTCAGTCCTCCCGGCGCACACCGCCGTCCAGGAGGCAGGAGAGGGTCTGGCGCACCCGGCACGTCCGGGGAGCCTGCCCGGCTGGCAGCGGCCGCGGCTGCTGCTGGGCGCAGGTCCAGGCGGCGGCTTGCCCACGGCTCCCCTCCTCCGCCTCTCGGCAGCGGCTCGCTCTCACCGGCGCCGGTTAGCTTCCGTCCAGCCCTCCCTCTCCTCGTGACTACTGAGCCCTCGAGAGGTGCGTACCGATGGAAGACTCCCACGGAAGTTTCAGTCCTTAGGGCTACGGAAGGAGCGGAGCACGGCAGCCGGCAGCCGCTCGCACACCAGCCTCACCCGGCACCCAGCCAGCTCCCAGTCGGCAGTCGCAGCGCTGCGCTGTGCTCTTATGAGGGGCTGGAGGCTCCGCGGGCGCGCATGCGTGCAGAACGACACCCACCACTTCCCCCACTACCGCCACCCCCGCCCGCCACCCGCCGGCCGGGAAGCCGCGAGCCGCCAGGATCAATTCACCTTGGGACTTAAGTGGAGAAGACGGGAGTGGCCGCCGGCACTGTGGCGGGAGAAAACAGAATCTAGGCTCTGCTAACGCTTGTCATAATACGTGCAAACTGAACTTGCTAACTGAAGATCGTTGACTTTCACAATTCTACTAGCTTCTCAAACAACTCAAAAAACAACTTTTACAGACTATGAAATTTCCACTCAGATTAGCTTCCAGAAGCTGATGTCGTGGCTACCGCTGGACACAGGCCTAACCCAGGTAGAAACTGGAAGTTCGAAGCAGTGTTCGAAAGCCTGGGACTGCCACTGGTGGGTTCCCGTCTTCTACACCGTGGAAGGAGGAGAGCTCAGCAAAGACACCTCAGACTGACTGTGCTAAGACTGCTTTGGGCCGCGGTTTTTCTTTCTACGTTTGGGCGTGGCGATGTACTAGATTTAAGAAGAAAGGTGCCTCTGTCCAACATTTGGCTTTAGTGGTGTAGACAGCTGCAGTTAGGAAGAAAACAAGGCTCAGACGATCAGAAATTCAGCTTTGATGAAGGTGAAATTAATAGCTTCTCTCTTTCGGAAGCTGAAATGACAGGTGCTGGTGCTATAAAAGCAACAGGGATTATTTTTAAAGGAACTAGTGACCCTTCTGACAGGGTCTGGAAGTCAGCCGACTTGAATTCTAGGCCAGCCCTACCAGGAAAGAATCATTGCATTTCGCTGGCTTCAGTTCCTTCATCTTTAAAGTGGAACCTAGGATGTGGTGACCATCAAGGTCCTCTTCAAATCGACACCTACAGACTATAAAGCAATTTTTTTCATAGCAAAGAGACTGCTATTCAACTCTATTAGGACTTGTGTGTACCAGATAAATGGGAAGACTCAAGATTGTTGATGTCCTTCCACTCATCCCAACAAAATCAAATCAAAGAACCTACTGCCAGGAACAAATACCTTTTTTTTTTTTTTCCCCACTAAAATTTCAAGTTCGAGCCTTGTACTTTATGTCATTGCATTTGGGGAGGGGGTGTTTTTAGCTACATAAAAAGGATGTACTTTAAATGAACCAGTTACCTGTTCTGAAGCATTTATTTTATTTAGTTGTTCATCCTTTTGCTTTTCCTCTCCCCACACCCCACCTCTTAACCTAGTAAGTTAACAACATTTTAATATCAAATTATTCACTCAATAAATACATCCAAGGATTTACAGTGTACTGTACTGTGCTGGGTAGTGGGGATTCTTTAAGAAGCCAGACTTGATGGCCATTTCCTTCAAACAGCTCAGTCTCTGGGGTACAGAAACTGGACAAAAAGACAAAGAACTGAACAAACAAAGATAATACAAGTATGATCAAAGCTAAGACCAGTAATGTTCAGGGACAATTTAAGAACATAACCTGGGAGGTATGGAGGGGAGGAAGTTAGCAAAGTTATCCTGGCAGTTAAACCCGAAGATGTTGAGAGAAAACTCAGTTTTTCAGACTGAGTCTTTGACGATTATGAAAGGGTCACTCTGCCAGGCACTGTGCTAAGAGTTTGACAACCATTTAATTCTCACAGCACCCTATGAAGAATGCAGAACTACTACTGCCATTTTGCTGGTTAGGATAGCATGCCCCATCCACACAGGAAGTGTTAGTGTGCCTGGATTGCTCCCAGTTCTGGCTGATTCTAAAGCCTCCCCACCAGCTGCTAATCACCACCACAGTCTCCTCTACAGTAAACCCAGGATTAACTGTGAACTCTATACCAATCACCAGATGGTTAGGTAACATTCTTATCCTCTGGCACCATCAATTGATTTGGGTGGTGTTCAGAGGAGTAATAGCTACCTATTATTCCCCTGACAGGGATTAATACAGAGAATTATGCATTTCTTCATACTATACCCTCCTTCCACTCTCCATTTATCTTCTTTATCAAAACCCTGATTTGTTTTCCCTTTTCCTTTATCTAGAATGTTTTATTGAAATTTTATAAAACAAGCTGTCAAATGTTTATTGATCTTCTCTATGGGAAACATTAAGATGATCTTGCTCTTCCCATAGGAAATGAAAAGAATTCCCTCACTATCTTTAACAGCCTAAACTCTTTTACTAGTCGCTTCTGAGAAACTGTAACTAGTAATCATAACATAAATGTAGTAGCAGTGATCATTTATTATAATAAAAACTAAATGTCAGGCAGTCTGCCAAAATATATTTAAATACATTTGACACAATGATCTCCCTTTTAAAAAACTGAATTCTATAGACATTAACTGGAAATATATATTTTGAAGTTATTTCACCTTTCAGTCTGGGCCTGTACTTATAAATAAAATACAACTGATAGCTTTGCTAACTGGAGTTGATATAAATCACGTGGAGATAATCAAATTTCATTTGACCGTCAGTTCTAAAATCTGTAAGATCAACACTTTTTTTGCAACTTTCTGTAAGAGCAAAAGGTTTTCACGATCTGTACACACAAGTCAGCAGTCTGTTTAGAAAGAATGGCTTTCACTAGTTTCATTCATTTCTCCCCAGTCTTCTTCTAGAAATACTTATAATATTGAAAAGTCACATTTGGTTTACCAGCACTTTTTTAAGCTAAAGTGTTTGTGTTAACAAATGAGACCTCAAACCCAAACAAATATGTTAATTTACATTTCTTTTGTTTTTGTCTTGTGGACATCTAGCCTCATCTGAAAATAGAAATGGCTATAAAATTTTGTAAAAATCTTTTTTGTTGCTTTAAAATTTTTCATCTTTCATCCTCCTCTTTTTTCTTGCAGTTAGTATGCTGACTTTCAGGAAAGTACTTTACATATATGTTAAATTATTTCTAGTCTCATGTACCGTTACCTTTAAACATTTGACATACTTCATTCCCACCTCTATCTTCACCCCAACCCAAGTTTTACTGCAACTTTTTAATGACGATTTTAACGCTTACTACTGCTATATAATATATTATGCTATATATACATGTACATATACATATATATATATAATTTTGTAGATATGAAGCTTAAAAACATCTAGAACTTCTTCCAATAATGCTTTCTTCCAATAATGGGTGGTACAAATAAAATTAACACAGCAGCAAAAGGCCTGCAACAAATAAATTTGCAAATCATATGCCTGATAAGAGTCTTTTACTTAGAGTATATACATGATTCAGTAACAAAAAGATAAATAACCCAATTACAAAAGCAGGCAAAGGGCTTGAATAGACACTTCTCAAAAAAAAACTATACAACATCCAACCAGCACATGGGAAAATGCTCAACATCGTTTGTCATTAGGGAAATATAAATCATACCTACTAGGATAATAGTAATAATATTATTAAATAATAATAATATAACAGAAGATAGCAAGTAATGGAGAGGATGTAGAGAAATTGAAACTTTTGCACATTTCTGATAGATATATAAAATGGTGTACCCACTGTGCAAAAAGCAATTTGATATTTCCTCATGAAAGTCAGAAATAGAATTATGATAGGGCCCTATAATTCCACTCCTAGTTCATAGTTTCAAAAGAGTTGAAAACATATACCCATACAAGAATTTGTACACAAATTTTCATAGCAACCCTATTCATAAAAAACAAAAAGTAGAAGCAGTCTGACATCCATCAATCAATGAACAGATCAATAAGCATATGGAAAACTATGTAGTATATCCATACAGTCAGAATATTAGTAATCATAACAAGGAATTAAGTTCTGATATATGCTATAATATGAATGAAATGTAGATACATTGTACTAAGGGAAGAAAGCCAATCACAACTGGCAAATATTGAATGAAATGTTCAGAATCAGTAAACCAGAGGAACAGAAAGTGGACTAGTGGTTACCTGGGGCTGGGAGAGGGGAGAAGGGACAATGAGTGTTTAATGAGCTTCCTTTAGGGTTGAAAATGTCCTGGAGCTGGATAAAGATGATAGTTGCACAACATTGTGAATGCACCAAATATCACTACTAGTATACTTTATGTTCTTCATATTACACCGCAATAAAAATAACCTAGAAATTTTTTTAAAGGCCTGCAGCTTGTGAAACTAGCCATCTGCCATGATGTCAAATGTAGGTTCTGAAACAGATTCACCAATGTCAAGACTTCAGTCTCTTAAAAATTGATCAGTTAAGAAGTTCTGTAACAATCTGAGTCTTCTAAACATCAATTCAAGACCGAGTGAAAAGTTGGAAATCTGTTATTGGTCCTGACTTTTTGGGACCGAGTATTGATGGGCAATGGTATCATCTGGGCCTGCCGCAGCACTAGCCATATGACCCTCAGTATCTACCCTCAGCATATGAGAGGCACCACTGAAAGCTACAACTGGCACCAGGAAACTGCCCCAAACTTGTGGGCACCAGAGGATAGATTTGAGAAACACGTGAGGATAGTCTGTGAGGATTCCCATACAGAGAGGAATCATCCTGTGGGATGGACGGTCCCTGAAGAGTCAGAAAGGGTGGAAAAATGGCTAATAATGTGGCTAATAATATGTAGTAGGGAGTCTTGCTATTTTACATCCAGATTAAGAATCTTGATTCCTTCAATAAAAGTTTATATTTTTTTAATTAAAATAACCCAGAAGACACCTTTGGGTCATAGATTTCTTGGGATTTCTTATTATTAAGATCATTGTTTTTCTCTGACCTAATCACAGAAAAGAAAATACCATTTTTCCTGGGTGTTTAGATTTGCTCTAAATAGGAATTTCCTTCATCAAAGCTGCCTCACCAGTCTCCTGGTAAAAACATAAAAAGATGAAAGGACCATTATGATGCTTATTTTAGCAGAAACAAAATGATGGAATTCACAGTCCTGCCCCACATTTGTAATTATCCCTGTCCAAATACTTGAATTTTTCTAAACCAAACTCTCCCCTGTTTTATGGTTTCAACCTTTTTTTTTTTTTTTGGTAGAAATTTTGGATTGGTAGGAGGTTATTTTTGGCTTTTGCAAGAAGTCATTCTCTCAGGAAACAATTGAATTAAAGGTCACATTTATTTAAAAGTCCTTGGATGGCACCTCACATCTGCATTTCCTCAAAATGTCTGCATTGAATGAACAACGAATGCTCTGTATTGTGTGATAGTCACATGGACAGAGAAACATTTTATGAGTTCCCTATCCTAAAAATGTATAATCCTAACAACATCTTAAAACTTGTCAAGTGTTTCAGACCATTTCATATCTTTAAAAAATTGAGGATACATCTTGCATGATACTGTTTTTTTTTAATACACTCTAACGATTCTCCAACTTACTATTCTTTACTATCTGATTAGAAGATTTTTTTTATGTTAGAAAAAAATACTTGTGCAGCTGTAAGACTGAAGCTCAATTAGCTAATAACTACTATTTATTGAGCATCTTGTATATGCCAGGCATTGCGCTAAATTCTTTTATATTATATTGCATCTTCCAAAAAGTTTAAATTCATACACTTTTCTAAAATTTCCTAATAAGTTAAAATTTTCCAGCCTATGCAGAATGTCATCTAACTAATTTTAACATATGTGTTGTTAGTATTCTTTACCCAGTATTTATTTTCAACAAACTGGTTTCTAGCATTATACAAATGATGAGCTCAGATGTCTTAGAAAAAATATACAAATCGCTAGCATTCTTCATTTCTATGACCAATCTCCTCATGGAGAAGGGGCGGCACACAGTGGTTTGATTTTACAAGGTACACATATTTTTAGTTATTTTACTTCTGAAAGTGGGTTAATATACTTTGGAGAAGGACTGGAAGAAAATATGGGAAAATGGAAAGCAGAAAAATTGTAGAAGGGCTTAAGGTGATGAAGTATTATGCCTAGGGAAAATAAGGTGAAATGCTTCAAGACAATATTTAACAATGTGAAGGATTATTTTAGGAGGGTCCACAGCCCTCCTAAAGACAGAAGACAGGCTAGAGGAAGCAGAGTTAAATTACAGAAAGTGGTATTTAAAGAATAGTCTTTAATTCTTGGGTGAAGAAGTAACACAGATAACTAAAAGTGGTAATGAATCTCCAAATTCCTCTGTTCCCTAAGGATTTATAAAATAAACTTTAACCTTGAAAGGAGAAGAGGTATCATAGGATAATTGTGCCAACACACAAGGCCAGGGCTAGTTAAACTCGTGAGATTCCGCACTAGTATTCCTTGATCTGACTATGCCATATAAAAATCTTTGGCTTAAAATAAATAGCCAACACATTTCCTATTTGTTCCTTTGACATTGATCAAACACCCTGACTTCCTCTAGCAAATGAAATAATTTAAAACAAGACAAGGTTGTCACCTTTATTAACACTACAGCTTTTATCCCATTCCAATAATATTTTAATTAAATTTATGGAATAGTATATATATTCTTAGTACTTTCAGAGAGGGAGGAAAGGGAACGTGAGCTGCTGCTGGAAGGCTACCTCAGACCCTGGTCTGGAGAAGTCAGACAGTTCCAACTCCTGTACATTCAAAAGCCATCCAGAGTGAGTTTCAGATGTAGGCAATTTACATTTATAGACTGAGTCAAGCAAATTAGACAGTTTAAGGGAGCAATGAATGAAAGGGAACATAAATATGTTGGGGCCAATAAATGGTCATATTTATAGAGTGCAGTAAAGCCCATATCTCTCACTCCACTTGAAGAAACCTTGCCAATTGGATTGAATGCTGTGGTCATGATACCGACTGCTGAAACCACAGGAGAGGCAGTCAGCTCTGTAAACTGAACTTCTAACTTCTATAACAGTATTTCAGATGTGCTTGAATATTCAATGTCCTCCTGGTAGAGAATGGATAATAGGCACTCAGAAACAAAACAAACAAACACACACTGCCAAACAAACAAGCAAAAAAAAATCACTTCCTTTTGCATTCATTCATAGATTTCCTGAATCTGTATGGGACTGCCAAATAGTCTAATTTCTGAGAAAATATACTCCATATGTTGCTTGATAGGAAGAGAAGGATTAAGCCAGACTTCAAGTAATAAAAAATTGGTAACTGGCTCCAAGGCACAGCACTCACTGCTGTTTCTTTCATTAAGGTGAGTTCTGTTTTGGTCGTCTTAGAGGTAATGTTGAAGAGCTGGGCTTGGTTTACTTTAAAGTTCCAGTGTGGGAATGGAGTTAGCCTCCCCAATAAAGGAAGCACAGTCCTTCCTCCACGTGTTGAGAGGAGTCTCACACAGGCTGGTCATACAGTGGCTGAGTCCTGACCAGGGAGCAGGCTCACTAAACTAGAGATTCTTTTAACAAGACAAGTGGCGAAGTCCAAGAATAATCTCTTATCCTGTCTGTGTCTCAGAAAGTGAACACCACCTCTCTACAGAAATATTGCTATACTGTCTCTAGCTTGCTGGAGATTCCAAAGATAATAAAATTTAAGATTCTGATCATTGACATGTCTCAAACCTTTTAACTCCCTCAATTAATACTCACTGTGCTTAATTTCAGAATTGGCTATAAATTTCAGAAAATTCACTGAAATTTACTGTTTTTTCTACAAAGTAGGTGAAGGAAAATATGTGTTGTAGTTTTTTAACAAGTGATAAAACCATTCCACGTTTGATTGAATAAGCTAGAAAATATATTTATATTTTTGTTTCTTTTTACTTGAAAATAATTTCAGTTGAAGAAAGAGATGCTAGACTAAGAAGAGTACAAAGAACTGCTGATTAGCCCTTACCATAGACGCCAAATGTTAATATTTAGCAATCTGTTTTATGTCCATAAAATGACTCATAATAATGCATTATTTTCTGCTTCTTCTGATTTAAGATGACCATAAAGACATGTAGACAAAAGCACCAGCATACTGCTTGTTAGTACAGAATTCAAATCCATTCTCTTATGTTGGTCATTGATTTTTGCTTTTTCTCTGTTGTCAACAAATTATTAAACCTAAAGAAAGAGCTTGTTAAAGCACATTATTTGAGTAGACCACTCCTAACAGCTTGGATAACTTACACATGTTACAATTCTGAACTTTGGGCTCTAAGTGCTAACTTGAAAAGTAGAATTCCAAGTCTTTCCATACAGAGAAAAATATATGAAAGTCATATACTTCTCAAGATTTCTTTGGCTCTTGCACTCCATCTTCTGGCTAAAAGTTGGTCTTGCGACTCTTAAATTGAATACCTCAATTGTTGCAATCAATTACATAAGATAGAGCCGAAGGTACTTGATTTAAACAAAAGAGAGGCATTGACATTATACCAGTGAACACGAACTAAGTTTGTAGAAAAAAACGCAATATAAAACATCAGAAAGAAGACTGCAAGACTGAAATGACACCCTCTGCTTACCGGATCATCAATCTGAAAGGCTACTTTAGGAGTTTTTATGGCCTGTGATGATTCAAATATTTCTTGAATAAGAAAGTATTTTTTGAAAGAGAACAAGGTGAGGGTAAAGGTTGGGAGGCCAGGCATAAGGGCTAGTCATCTGATCATCATGGTTTTACTTTATATCACAGGTAGGTTTCTCCAAGTCACTGCTCTGTAAGTAACCTGAAGGTAGGAAATGAGTCAAATTTACCTTTGTATCATCTGTAGACTGTAGAGTTATTTGTTGAGTGAATGATATAAGAATTAGAAACTAATTTATTTGCTTTTATTTAACATGTGCAGATCTGCTGATACAGGTTTAATATGAAATGCAAATATTAAAGTAATAAACTGTTATATAGTGTAATATTTAGGAACTAATAGACTTTAAGTAGACAACATTTTATAGCTCTCTCGATAATCACATTTTCAATTTGCTTCTTTAATCTATGTGCTAAAACTCATTAGTCTTAGAATCCTTGTATTCTAGATTTAGAATGGGCTATAATAAGCTTTACTTTATATCTAAAATTAACAGTTACCTGTTTGGTTTGAAACATCATCCTACGTAATTCTACAGGTTTGCATCAATAGACTCCACACACTTTGGGAGTCTATTCTAGGTTTAATCACAGGTACTGAAAGTCACAACAGATTGTGACAAATGTCTGATTACTCAAGATAACAATGCATGGAGATAGCTTTCTATACAACATTAAATTTAAATCTCTATGAGACTATCATTTTGCACAGACATTTCCCATCCTTAACTTCTTGTCTGCTTTGACTCAAGATCCCTGCTGGTAAGTTTCATCTGTGTGAACAAGCTCAATTTTCTGCTAAAGTGTGAGGCCTCGTGGAGCAGATTGCAGTTTTGGAAGCTGAGAGCACCCCAGAGCAGCTAGCCAGCAGCCAGTCACCCTTCTGACCTGGAAGGCGATGGCGGCCTTAAAAGGCAGCAGACACACCTAGCTAAGGTCCTCTGCACGAGGCACAGATCAGCAACATGACCCAGCTGACCAAGAGAATGACGAAAAGAAGTGTTTATTATTGTATGCCACCGAAGGGCTGTAGTTAGCGGTTACACAGTGTTGTGTGACAGATGACTGCTGTAGCGAATGGTTACATTTCTAGAATAATATCAGGTTTATTCTCTGATTGTAGAAATTCTAGTTACTCTGTGATAAAGCTGTGACCTGATGGTGATATTGGCTTTGGCTTCAGTGACTTTACCATGTGACCATTTCGCACGTAACCACAGCACTGATTTGGTGAAACTCTAGGAGGTAAGAATCATTGTCTACAATATATAACTTAACCACACAGACACACATACAACAGAGGCTCATGAAAATTCAAAAGCTTTCTCAGATCTAAGTCAGGTCTATCCACAACTGTGTTCTAGGCTACGTTTTCTCAATCTCCGGTAGAATGGAGAAGTTCGCCTTCGAAGAAATCACCCTACAACGTGATGGATGATTTGTTTTGGATGGGAAATAAAGGTTGCTTCCCCTTGAAACTGATATCTGTATGTTAAAACTAACCTGATTTTCTGCGAAAAGAGAGACTGGATAGTGGGAAGGGTATAATCCCACCACATATTGGGGAATAGTTGTTCAATAAAAGTGTATTGAGTTCAAGATAAATATGTCAATGAAACACACATAGCAGCCTACAGAAAGGAAATGTGTTAAAACTATGATTTGTATAATGCAGTCCTTTCTGTCAGTCTCCTGTCACATTTACAGTTAGGCAATTGCAATTATTTGACCATATGGATGTGAGTCTGCCACTCTCTTTCAATTAGACTAAATTGACATTTGATAGAAAGTACTGATGAGTGAAGCCTGTGTTTGTTAAGAGAGACACGAAGAAAACAAATAGGAGCAGTGATTCTCAAAGTTGTGCCAGGACCAGCAACATCAGCAGCATCTGGGACTGTTAGAAGTGTAGATTCTCGAGCCTTTCCCCAGACCCACAGACACAAAACCCACAATATGTGTTTCAACACACGCTGTCTGTGGTCTTGATACCTGCTGCAGGCAAAGAACTATGGGGTGACAGAAAAATCTTATTCAAAAGATAGGTTTTATCTTCTCTATCCACTGTGAGTTTGGATCTTGAGCTCAGTTCTGAGTGGTAGAACCAGGTAGCTTTTCCTTCTAGTTCTCAGCTCCAGGGCACCTAGAGGAGTTGGAAGAGCCTGCTCCCTGGCTCAGTCTGTGAACAGTGAAAGGACGCAAAGGGAAGGTAATAAGCAAAGGAGCAAAGGAGCTTGGCCTGCCTCTGCCCTCTTTCCTCTGCTCCAGCTTCCCCTACTCCATATGCTTAACCCTGGCTGCCCCCACAAGGTTGAAGCACCTTGTATGTCATGTGAAAAGTATTTCCCAGCCAAGTACTTTGCCTCCAGCTGTGAAATTGATTAGTGGCCTTAAAATCCCTGAAGAGTCTCTACTGGCAGCTATAGCTGCTATTTTAAAAGCGCAGAAGAAAAGAGTGTGTGAGAGGATGAGATTGTGTATTATGTTTAAGAACAGTTTTAAATTATTTTTTCCCTCGAGGTTATGGTATGGCACATCCAGGAGAAGAAATATGTGGGGAAATGTGACATCATTTCCGATAGTATAGCTCTTTTGTTGGAATAGCCTAAATGTTAGTGTTTAAAAAGCTATTTGTATATCAGTATCAAGAAATTTAGCTTGCTGAGATTTAAGGGATTGTGGAATTAGAAGATGAAAAGCACATGGTGCCGATTCTAAGGAGGGCGTGCTGCTTGCTGAATGCTTGGTCTGGTGAACTGTCTACCTGTAGTCAGCAACACTGTCTGAAAAACAGTACCGAAATAAAAAATGCCTTATATAATAGATATGACAGATGCAAGTGATAACTAAGATCTGGATTTCTTCCCTCCAAGTTTATTGCCTTCCTTAAGAATGAGTTTTGACTCTGAGCTGGCAGCTCAGAGCACAAACCCTGTAAAGATCAGGGAGCTGGGTTTGAGACCCAGGGTTGGGAAAAACGACCAAAAATAAGTAAATAATTAAATGAAGTTGTGTCCTCATCCCTTTCCTTCTTTCTTTCCTTCCTCCCTCTCTTTTGCTTCCTTCTTTTTTTCCTTAAAATACTTCCTCCTCTTTTCTCTCCCTCTCTTAAAAAAATGAGTTTCAATGGTTCAGCTAAAACCTGTGAATTATTCATGCCTGAGGACAAGAGAACACTACACCTGCAGAAACATTCATGGTGGATCATTTTATTAATCCAGCTAGAAAACTTTATTTAGCATCTACTATGAGGAGAACACGTGTTAAACACTAAAAATACAAATGAAAGACAAGTCTATAGGATGGAAACAAGATCTGGTTCAGCAAACCTGGTTCAACCAGAGCATAGAGGAGCAATAAAGAGACTTCTAAGCCAGAGAAAGAGGAGGGGGCGAGACACTTCAGGCAGGAGGAAGAGACTCCGCAGAACAAACCAATCTGAAATGGACCGTGTGAAGTTCTTACTATAGGGGAGCACTTGGAGAGGGGCTGGAGACAGGGAAGGGAGGAGAGTACAGGTTGGGAGGACTGGGTTTTGCAGGTGGTAAGCCAGGTGGTGAGGCTGGTGTGAGGGGATTCAAGTGTCCCTATCATTGTCTGCAAAGGTTATGAAATTGTATCCTAGAGCGAGGAGGCCTGGATAGTGAGATCAAGAAGGTAGGGAGTTATTTTGGTCCATTTTGTTTTTTAAGTTGTATTGAAGGGACATTGCATAATAACATTATACATGTTTAAGGGTAGGAGTTTAAACTGAGATGACATAGGAAACAAATGGGACATTAGCTATTTGCCTCCTAGGAGTTGCATGAAACATCCTCGCTGTTCCCACACAATGGCTCATACTTTCTCAACCATTGCAGCCAGATACTATAGACTCTCTGGAAGAGAAAGACATAAAGTTCATAGTTATAAGATCACTATTTGACAAATGAAACAAACACTTCTTTTGAAATGTCACTCAAGAAAGAACATAAAATTATTCTTTTAATTTTTGGGTATAATGAGGTAAAAGATGCTGAAGACTGCTATTCTTAAAGCAAATTTATCCCTGCAACTATTATTTATGAGTACAATGTAATGACTGCCATTTGCATTTTGTTTTGATTGCTAGGATTATTTTTTCAGTCAGTATTTTCTAGAAATGGTTTCCTCAAACAGTTCTTTTTTTTTTTTTTTTTTTTTTTCTAAATCATCCTTTGAACACATCCTAATATTCTGAAGTAAAGGATGCTGCTTGACACAGAAGGGAACACACATTCAGGTCTCAGCTACTGCTTTGGTTACGTGAAATAGACAAATACTATAATCTATTGGCACAAATTTTATTTTTGTTTTTAATACAGAGCCAGTTACATTTTTAAACAGTGGAGGTATGAGGTGAGAGAAAGTTTCATAATAGGAAATTAGATATGCTACGTGAAAATATAGGTCTCATAGCTGGAAAATTACAAATATAACTTTGGAGGTAATTCAGAGATAGGCAAGTTCTTCGTAGACTGGACCAGAGGGCTGATTAGAGGGGAAAAAAAAAATCCCTTATGCCCCCTAGTGTCTACTGTTCTAGTACACAATATTCTAGTATTTCAGGAGAAACATTGCTATAGATCTTTTCCTAACTCAGAATAGTTCATATGACAGTGACTGAATGTTAATTACCCATCCTTATTTATGAGATATTTTATTAGTAATAATAATAATAATAATTCAAATAGTCATCTAAATATGAGAGGCATGGAGACCTGGTGCTTGCTGATGGTTGTATGGCTGAGCTTACTCGGGCTGTGAAATGTAGCTAATTAAGGATGCTAAATGGAGCTTGAGGTCACAATCAGAACGCTACCAGATACATATAACTGGGGGCGGGGAGCACTTCCGAAATAATTACTAGGGGGGACAAGGACAGGACTGAATGCCTCTGAAAAGCAAGAGAGTTTAATGAGCAAAGAAACCACAGTCAAGGAAGAAAATTGAGAGTACAGTAAAAACTAAGAGGTAGGGATTTATGGGGAAGAAAAATGGGAGGTAGAAAAGCCATGTGAATTGCTCCAATCTAGCTTAGATCAAAGATAGACAATCAAATAAACATCTATCAGACAAACAAAATGAAATCATTAAAGAAAGAAGAAATCCCATCTCAGAGAAATCATCAAAAGAATGATATATATGTGTGTATATATATACATGTGTATATATATAACCAATTCTTACTAGTTTTACCAGAAGCTTC
>RJWH01000045.1:2022426-2042140 GCA_004363575.1 Solenodon paradoxus
CCCCCCCCCCCCCCCCCCCCCCCATGTTGCCTGGTGCACCGGCAAAGGCAAAGTAATACCAGCATCAATGAAGACTTACAGATATAAAATAATGGTCACTCAATTGTATCACTAAGTAATCAAGAAATCATTGAACAACAAATTGGATATTTTTGAGGTGTTATTTCTCATACCCTGAAATAGGTTTTGCTGATAGTTACCTATCATTTCAGGATATTTCTGCAAGGGTACCTTATTGTCTGTCTCTACCTATGTCTTCTGCTCACAATAAAAGGCATTTCTAACAGGCAGTCCACTGTTTCCTATATCCAGTGATTAAAGTCACTATTTTTCAAAGAATAATTTTTCTGACTATTCAAAAACTTCATAATACTTTTAGTTCGTAAACCTTGTCTTGCCATGGTGAAATAATTGAGTTATTTTCACTTATTTAAAGAAATAAACCAATAGGTTTCCTTTATTGAATAATACCCCTTCTTTAACTTCAGTGAGTCTACAGAGGATTTGCTTCTACTGAAGCCAGAAGTTTAAAATCCATAACTTTGTATGTTTGATGTTCCCCTGTTACAGTGAGAATATTTTCAAAACGTAAATGTCTCTACCCCTTGCTATGAGGCAGGTGAAAATCAATAGACAGACCTTACTTTTTCCAAGAATTAAATGAATGTGAACAATGCCTAGAAAATACTCTATGCACACTAAATGAACCAGACTGCATTGAGAAATGCAGACTGGCAAGAAACTGCAGATGTCTGCAATTTAAAAATGTTGCTTTCCACAAGGGAAACCACGCTGCCCCTTCCCTCCCTGCAAAGTCTTCCTGAGCAGAAATGGTTCTCTAGCAGTGAACTCTGGAATAGAGAATTTACCCAACGATTTATATAGGTAGTCCATAGTTTAGTGTGTCAGGAAATATTTTCTCAAGGAGCTTCAACGGCTTGGAAAAGCATGTTTTTCAAGGAATAGGCAAATTTCTGTTCAAGCAAATTATGTACTCTGTAATCATTGCTCCCTAACCAGATCATAACCTACATAAAGTCAGACAACTGGATTTTCTTCTTTCTCGTCACCCTGCAGTCTAGCAAAATGTGTGACCTGTTGCAAGTGATTGATAAATATTTGTTGCAAATATAAAAGCATTGATGAATCATAGAATAAACTGGCATTTCTGAAAGTCACTCAGGGAACCCACATATGAGTGGAGGAGAACTTGTTTATTCACATTGGTTCAATCCCCTCTAAACCCCAGAGTTTCCTTTCAGAGATTTCAATGATTTGCCCTTGGTGACCTCAAAAATGTTCCCCTTTTCCCTTGTTACTCTGAATGCTGACCCCCAGCTAGAACTCAAACACTATTAAAGTAGTAGTGTGTTCTAGACATTTGCCAAAGATCAGGGCGTGGTGTTTGGGGTTATATTATTATATACATAGGTGATTAAAGAACCTTGGAGATTCCGGTCTTGACTCCTTACAACTCCTTCCTAAACTTCAGATTTGGGTGTTTTGAATTTGAATGCTAAGAATATATCAATGAAACATTGTTCAGTTACATATAAAGAAGTCTGAAATTAAATTTAACCATTTTATCGAGATTTCAATGATCAGATTTTGTTTTGTATTTTTATTCATTTTATTTATTCATTGTGGTTGTTCCCCTCAGTCCTGGGACATGAATCTGGCTCCTTGAGATATATGTGGCCTGCACACAGCCAGAGGTGGTGGAACTAACCACTACTCCATTGGTGCATGACTAGAATAATTCATGTTTTTATTTTATGAAAATCAAAGTATTCAGTTACAGAGCACTTCATGTTATTATTTTCTAACTTTTTGCTTTCTTGAAGGATTACAGTTTTAAGCTGTGCATCATCTTAAATCGACATTTCTATATAATACTTTACTATCACCATTCCAATTCTTCCTTCACCATATAATTGATACCTTATGCCCAACTTGCCACAGGAATCGGGGGAAGAAGCATTCTATTTTATTTTTATTTAGTTGTTCACACTGGTTGTTTCCCCTTGGATGTGGACTTGAAACCAGGGGTATGTGACCTGAATCCTTTGGAGAAGTATGATCTAACCACTACTCCACCAGGGAGCACCCTACAGTCTGTTTTTATTTGATTTAGTGTGTTTGCTTGGTTTCTCTATATATCACATATAAGTGAAACCATACGATGTCTGTTTTTCTCTTGGATTATCTCATTCAGCATAATTCCCTCTAGGTCCACCCACGTGGCTGTAATAACCATTCTCACAGGTGTGAGGTGGTATCACATTGTGGTGACTTTTGTTCCCCTAATAACAAGGGGGAAAGAACATTTTATGCATGAATGTTGCCCATCTGTATGTCTGTGAAGTGTCTACTCAGATCTTCTGCCCATTTAGAGTTGAATTGTTTGTTTATTGTTGAGCTTTATGAGGTCTTTATATATTTTGGAATTAATTCTTTGTTGGCTGTGTAATGTGCAAATTTTCTGCAGGATGCCTTTTTATTTTGATGAAGCTTTCTATGCTTGTGTAAAAGCCTTTTAGTTTGACTATTCTACTGAATTACACCCACATACTTAAAGTTTTCATTTTAATAGGGAAAAGGCATTAGAGATGATCATTTTAATTGTTTACGTTAAGGCTAATGTAACAAAAGCCAAGAAACTACCTAGAAAGATGAGGTGGGATCAGTTTGTGAAAGACTTTGAACACCAATCTGAGGAGTCTACTATTTATGAGCATGAGAGAATGACATGATATTTCTACCAACAGAATCACCATAAGAAATGTAGTAGAGCAGGATTATAAGGGAGGGGGGCAGTATAATGTATCTTAATAAATAGCTGATGAAAAGTGAAGCTTTGGTGGTTAACTGAGGGCAGAAACGAGAAAAAGGAGATTGTTATACTGATCTAGATAAGAAATAAATAAGATTTTTTGAGTCAAGAAGAGTATAGAAACAAGTAAATGGGGAGAAAAGAAGGACTGGATCATACCTCTATGACTGGAAATCTGTGAAGGGTTGTATGTTTAATCCTAAATGAAATAGGAACTCATTAGGGATTCTAAGAAGAATACAGACAATCTAAGTCAAATAGAAATTCTCATAATAACATCTCTGTCAATTATTTCCTAAGGATAAATTCCTGGAAATAGAAGTACCAAAGGCAATATATATTTTAAACACATACACATATATATATTGAAATAATAGCATTCTTTATTAATTTGTTGACTAGGTTCATAGTGGTGGTGTATTTTGCTCTAGTATGCTAGTGGTATGTGATTCTCCCACATCCCCATGCTATAAATGTTCTAAAATCATCATCATTATTATTGTTTTTATAAACAGAAATCTGCAAAAAATAGAAAACAAACTTCATTTGAGATCCTGGGACTGTATGTTAAATCCTTATATTTTTACATACAGAATATCAATAGATATTATGAATTCTTTAAAAACGTAGGGAAACCTTTTCAGTGATGCACATGGATTGCACTACCAGCAGCCATGCCAGAAACCTGGATATGAGTCTAAAATTGAGTTTGACTGCAAGTAACTCAAACATGAAAAATGGCTTAACCAAATTTGTGACTTTATGGTACTTAGAACAGGCCTTGTGTATTTCTAGAAAACCATTAACCATGGGACACCAGTCTTCGCACTTACTTTTCTATAGGATATGCTTTTGACTCATGGCATATCATGGCTGCTCCAACTCCAGCACCAAGTTCCAGCAGGAATAAATAAATGAAAGAGAGTAAAACACATATTCCAACTGGGTGTCATCCTTTTATTAATATATATTATTATAGTAATTATTCTACACATTAAAATAACCTCATATGTATAGGTTCCATATTCCTTAGATATATGTCAGCACACCATGCCCTCCACCAAATCACCAAGTGTTCTTCACCATTGTCCAGTGGGCTCCACCACCATCTGCACCCCAACCCCACATTCATCTTATCTATATGGGTTCTCAGTTCTATTACAAGTGTCTGAGTCTTGGTTTTGTTTCATCTGTTCCTTTGTTTTATCTCTTCAATTTCCACCTATCAGTGAGGTCAACTGATATCTGTATTTCTTTTGACTTTTTTCACTTAGCATAATACCCTCTAGACACATCCATGTTGATGCCAATGACAGGATTTCATCTCTTCTAAGGGCTGTGTAGTATTCCACTGCATATATGTACCATATCATCTTTATACATTCATCTGACGTTGAGCACTTAGGTAATTTCCATTTCTTAGCTACCGTGGATAGGGCTGCGCTGCAATAAACGTGGGGGTTCACAAATCTCGGTGGATGAGTGTTTTTGTATCTTTTGAGTAAACACCCAGAACTGGAAGGCTCAAACAGGATTTCCATCTTCAACTTTTTTGAGGAATCTCAAAATTGTTCTCCATAGGGATTGCATCAATTTGCAAAAGTGTTCCCTTTTGTCCATGTGCTTGTCATTTGTTTTTTCCAGACTTTGGATAATAGCCATTCTCTCAAGTGTAAAGTGGTATTTAATTGCTGTTTGAGTTGCATTTTCCTGATAACCAATGAGAGGAACATCTTTTCATGTGCTTGTTGGCCATCTGTATATCCTCTTCAGAAATGTCTCTCCAATTCCTCTTCTGTCTTTTTTTTGATTGGATTGCCTGCTTTCCTGTTACTGAGTTTTATGAATTCTTTGTATATTTTTGATATTAAACCTTTGTCAGAAACATGAAATGTAAATATCTTCTCATAGTAGGTTTCTTTTTGGTTTTGGCGATGTTTTCTTTCACTGTGAATAAGCTCTTTAGTTCAATGTAGTCCCAATAGTTTGTTTTGTTTTTGTTTCCCTTGAAGGTGGAGTTGAGTACCCAAAGACCTCTCTCCAGCAGGTGACATGGAAAGTCTTTCCTATGCTGACTTCTAAGACTTTACAATTTCTGGTTTTATGTCCAAGTTACTAGTCCATTTGAGTTGACTTTTGTGAATGGTGTGAGAGAGTAGTCTAGGTTCATTCTTTTGCATATGGCTGTTCAGTTTTTCAAACATCATTTATTGAGATTTTCTTTCATCCATCGCATACTTTTGGTTCCTTTGCCATAGATTAACTGTGTGTATGTGAGTCAGTTTCTGGGGATTCATTTCTATTGCAGTGATCTGTGCCTCTATTACTATCCGAGTACTATACCATTTTGATCACTATTGCTTTGTAATATAGTTTGATGTCTGGGAGTGTAATCCCTCCAGAATTTTTTTTTCTAAATAATTGCTTTGGCTATTCAGGGTCTTTAGTTGTTCCATATAAATTTTAAGATTTTTTTGTCCTATTTCCTAGAACTAAGCCTGTGGGATTTTAATGAGGATTGCATTATATCTGCATATTGCTTTGGGTAAGATGACCATTTTAATGATGTTAATTCTTCCCAGCCATGAGCAGATGTCTTTCCATTTCTCTGTGTGCATCTCCATTTCTTTTAAGAAGGACTTGCAATTTTCATTGTACAGGTCTTTTACTTCCTCTGTTAGGTATATGCCCAGGTATTTAATTCCTTTATCTTCTATTTTAAAAGGTGTGATTTTTGTGATTTTGCTTCCTTCTAGCATGTCATTTGCATAAAAAACTGCAATGGATTTTTGTGCACTGATTTTGTAGCCTGCGACTTTACTGTATTCATCGATGAGTTTTAGAAGTTTTTTGACAGAGTTTTTACCGTTTCCATATATATTATCACACCATTTGCAAATAATGATAGTTAACTTCCTCCTTTCCAATTTGGATTCCTTTTATTTCCTTTTCTTGTTGAATGCTCTGGCTAAGACCTCCAGTAGAATGTAAGTAGCAGTGGTAAGAGTGGACAGCCTTGCCTTATTCCTGACCTCACAGGAAATGCTTTCAATTTTTTGCCATTAACTATGATTTTGCTGTGGATTTTCTTAAATGTTCTTTATTGTATTGAGTGATGTACCCTCTATTCCCATTTTATGGAGGGTCTTTTTATGATAATTGTGTGTTGGATCTTGTCAGAAGCTTTCTCTTCATCTTGTCAGAAGCTTTCTCTGTACCTATTTATACTATCATGTGACTTTTCTCTTTGGTCTGGTTGAATTTTTGCACCTATGTTCATTAAAGATATTGTTTTGTAATTTTCTTTCTTGGTGACATCTCTGTTTGCTTTTGATATCAGTATAATAATAGCCTCATAAAAAGTATTTGGAAGAGTTCCCTGTTCTTCAATATTTTGGAAGAGCTAGAGAAAAATAGGTGTTAATTCTTCTCTGAAGAGTTGGTAGAACTTATTAGAAAAGTCATCTTGTCAGGGGTTTTTATTTTTAGGGAGACTTTGATTACTTCTTCAATTCTTTGCTTGCAATTGCTCTGCTCATGTTTCCCAGGTCTTCCTGGCTCAGTCTTGGTAGATTATTTTTCTAAAAAAACTGTCCGTTTCCTCAAGGTTGTCACTTTGTTGGCATAGAGCTGTTCATAGTAGTCCTTTATGATGTTTTGAATTTCTGTGGTATCTGTTGTAACTTCTTCCCTTTCATTTTTGATTCTCGTTATGAGAGTTTTCTCTCATTTTTCCTCTGTGAATCTAGTCAATTTTATTTTTTTCAAAGAAAATATTTTGGGCTTTATTGATCTTCTGGATTGTCTCTTTTTCTGTTTCATTTATTTCTGCTCAAATTTTGATTACTTCCTTTCTTCTTTTGGCTGTTGACTTTATTGTTCTTTCTCTGATTGTTTTAAATGTAGAGTTAGGTGTTAGGCTGGCCCAGAGACAAAAGCAGCAGCAGCCATGCCCGGGAAAGGCCAAGCCTGGGAAAAAGGTGGATGACGTCAGAATAAGGGATGCAACCCCCACACCTGGATTCACAGGGCCAATCCCAATCGCCATAGGGGAAGCCCGCGAAATTCCTCTGCTTAAAGAGCCGGTACCCCTTTGGTCTGCGCGCGACTTCCAAGCCCGCGACTTCCCGGCCCTCTGCGGACTTGGGAGTTTCGCCCGGGTGTGCAAACCCCAATAAAGCCCTGGCTATTCGACATTTTTTGTCTGATTGAGCTTTTCTCCTCGCGGAGCCCAAAAAAACCTTACATTAGGTTGTTTATTTGTGATTTTTCTTGTTTCTTGAGGTGGGTTTGGATTGCTATGAACTTTCCTCAACACCACTTTTGGTGTATTTTATAGATACTAGTAGCTTGTGTCTTCATTCTCATTTGACTCTTAAGTATTTTTTAAGTTCCTCTTTTACCCAAGAGTCATTCAGAGGCATATTATTTTGTTTCCAATTGATCTGGAATCATCCAACTTTCTTTTTGTGGTTGATTTCTAGTTTTAAGCCATTTATGTCAGTGAAGATGCTTGGTTTGATTTCAATATTTGTAAATATATTGAGAGATGTTTTGTTTCCCAGCATATGGTCTATCCTTGAGAATGTTCCATGTACACTTGAGAAAAAAATCTTTGGGTGAAATGTTTGGTATACATCTATTATTATGTGTTCCAGGTGGCCATTTAAAAGAAACTGTTTTCATCTTAATTTTCTGTCTATTGTAGGTGGTGTGTTGACGTCTCCCACTATTATTGTGTTGCTGTCAATTGTCTAATACTACTTGCTTACTATATTTTGATGCTCCTTCATTTGGTGCATATGTGTCTTCGTGCTGGATTGATCCTTTAATCATTATATAATGTGCATTTCTGTCTTTTGTTATGCATTTTAGTTGGAAGTCTCTTTTATCTGATATGAGTTAAGCTGGTCCTGCTCTTTTGTGGTTGTCATTCTACTGTAGACTGTAGTATTGTCTTCCAACCATTGACTCTGAACCTTTATCTTTTGAAAGAAGTGGGATTTCCTTGATGTAGGAGAATGTTGATTATGTTTTTTAATCCATTCAGTCACCCTGCATCATTTGATTGGTGAGTTCATTCCATTAACATTTATGGTGATTATTGATATATAGCTATTTATTGTCTTTTTGCTGTTTGTCTTCTATATGTTGTTACAGACTATGTCTTTGTTTTTCATTTTCTCTTCATAGGTCACATGGGTGCAGTATATTTTGATTGATTTCCTTTTTTTGTTTTGTCTTCGCTTTTTCCCTGGAGATGTTTTTTGTGGCTACTGTGAATCTAGCATTAACGATTCTATATTCATTTCTTATTTTTATTTGAAGGCATGTTAGTCTCCCACTCATTCTAAGTATCCACATGTTTGCTCTATTCTCTTCCTCCCTACTTTTTATAATTGCTGTCTTACTGTTTTTATGTGGGGCTTCTGTAGTATTTTTTTGTAAAGCTGATTTTGTGGTGATGAATTCCTTTAACTTTTACTTATCAGAAAGGCCTTCTATCGTTACTTCAGTTCTGAATGATAATCTCACAGGATATAGTATCCTAAGTTGAAAATTCTGTTCTTTTAGCACTTGGAATATATTATACCATTCCCTTCTGGCATGTAGAGTTTGAGTTGAAAAATCTGCTGACTATCTGAAGGGGACTTCTCTGTATGTGAGATAGTTTTCTCTGGCTGCTTTTAAGTTTCTTTCATTATCTGTATTTTTGACATTTTTATGAAAACATGTCTAGGTTTATTTCTGTTTGGGTTTGTTTTACGGAACTCTTTGAGCTTTCTGAACCTGGAGGCTTGTTTCATTCTTCAGGTTGGGAAGTTCTCATCTATTATTTCTTCAACTGGAGTTTCTTCCCCCTTTCTCCCTCTTCTGCTTCTTGGACGCCTATGATGGGAATATTGTTCCTTTCGATGTTATCCCAAAGATGTTAAATGCTATCTTCATTTCTTTGCATTTTTTTTATCTCTTTGCAGGTTTGCTTGAATGAGTTCCTCTGCCCTATCTTCCAGATCACTGATTCTATTGGAAACTTCATCCATCCTATAATAGTCCCTCTATTGAATAGAGTCCCTCTATTGAATTTAGTTCAGCCATTGTATTCTTAGATTCCTGCCATGTGATCTTTTTTCATAGATCACAGTATGGCAGCTGGCTTTCATCAGAGCAAGTAAGAGAGACAGAAAGATGGCAGGATAGAATCCTGAGTCTTTAACTTAACTTCTTGAGGTAGAGGCAGCAGAGGAAAGTGGACGAGAGATCCTCTGAAAGCTAATTCACAGCCTCATCGGGATTCCCTACTTCCAAGAAAGAGAATCCTCACCTTGTCTAATTTGTGGGTTTCTTTCAGGTGGACCAGTGATAAATATGTCTTCCAGTCTTTTTATTTTTTCTAATGGGAGATTTTACTGCAGTTTGCTTGTCTATGCTATGCCATTGCATTCTGTGGTCATGGTAGGCAGGGTAGCTAACCTGCCTCTTAAGTTGCAGGTAACTGTTCTGGGTTAAGCTATAACTGGAACTGATGAAGAATATTTAACATTGCCTACTCCACTTATTATAGCAACTTACACACTTGGAAAAGCCTAGTATCTGTGGATTCAATGATTAGAAGAAACTTTGGGTCATTTTCTTTTGGGAGAGACAAGGAAATTATTTGTAAAAGAAAAATAATGAAGTGGTTCAGTTTTGTGTTCATAAATATGTTTCATTTTCTTCTTAGTCATAAAGGTAGACTACATTTCCTAGTCTATTTGCATTTATATAGTGCCAAATAACCAATCAGTCCAATCAAATAAGGGCAGAAATGAACAAATGCCAGTAACTCTAAAACTGTAATTCACATATAAATGTTCTGGGAACCTTGTAAAATTCAAGTTCTAACTCGACAGGTATGAGTAAGCCTGAGATTTCCAAGAGACTCCCAGGCAATTCTAAAACTACTAGTCTGTGGATCACATTTTGAGTAATAATGACATATGCCATTTACATGAAAGGAACACAAAAATATCCCAGATAGCCTGCTTGTGTTACTTTCATAGTAAACTTCAAGGACGCATGTTGAAGATGGTTAAATGACATGGAAGGACCCCAAATATTTAAGTCATTGCTTGAAGAAAATCTATCCATAAGAGAGATCTGACCAGAAGCACTCACAATGGACTTCATTTTACCCTATGCCTATAGGATATCTTCACTGATTTTAAAATCCATTGTTAGTTATTTTCCTTCAGCCCTTGAAGAACATTTTACCACTTTGTGTCAGCCTCTATGGTTTTGATGTTGTCACCCAAATTTGCATTTGGCTTTAGATATGTGATCAGTTTTTCTCTGGTCACTTTCAACATTTTTTCCCTTTCATTTAGCTTTTAGAAGTTTCACTATATTGTATGCATGGAGTTTTTAGTTGTTGTTTTTTTTTTCTTCAGTTTATCTTGCTTGGAGTTCTTTTAGCTTCTTGAATCTGTAAATTTATATCTGTTGCTTTATGTTTACCTTCATTTCTCAGTGACCTCTTTTTCTTCTCTAGATGCTTTTAGGGTCTTTAAATATTCCTTTGGTTTGTGAAAAAGTATATACAGTTGTCTTTTATTTTCCTCCCCATTAAGTTCTGTTCAATGAAGACTTATGTCTTCTATACTCTCCCATTATGCCTTTAATAGATTCCCCATTTCCATTTTCCTGTCATCTCATTATTGCACCCCTGTTATTTGGATTTTTGACTATCCCAGATTGAGCTCTATATTTCCTATCTCTCCTTTCATGATTTCTTTTTTTTCATGATTTCTCTACATGTTCTATATAGTGGAAAAAAATTTTCTTTCAAGCTCCCTTTTACAATGTTTCTTTTTGCAGTGTTAATTTTAATTGTCAAGAACTCTTTGATGTTCTTTGTTCTTTTTACACCATTTTATGTTTTATGGATGTGTGCTCAAAAAATCAGAATATATAATAATACATTTTTAATGTTGTCTTTCACAAGTTATTAGTATTTTCTTAGAGTTGATTGATTTTTAAAAATTTTTATTTTTCATGCTTTTGATTTTCCAGAATACTTATTAAAAGTTGAAGAGTGCCTTTGGGGATAATTGTCTGCAAATGATAGGCCATTTTGGAAAAGTTTATAAAGTATTTAAGTCACAGACCTTGGAGCCAGAATGTCTGGCTTAGAATTCTGACATCATTTATAAACTGTGTACCTTGGAAAAATTACTTATTTTGTTTCACTTTCTTCATCTGAAAATGGGGACGCTAATACTACCCACACTGTTGATTTGTTGTGGTGATTAAATGAGATAATACTTGTAAGGTGCTTAGGGCTTGGGACATAAGACTTATATTAAGCATTTCTACTGCTATTGTTACTTTTGTTATAATTGTTATAATAATTATAGCCATGGTGATAATGAGGATGAGGATAAATATTATTATCAAATGAGATGATAATAATGGTGAAAATATAGTCTTTGATAACCTATTTATGAAAACTTATACTAAAACAAAGTGAATTAAATTTTCCAAGTAAAATGTGAAGAATTTTTAGTTTGTGTAACATGCTGACAAGTTCAGTGAAAGGGCCTACAAAAATAGGAAAGCTGGGTTAAAGATAAGAAATTGGAGCGAAAGTGGGCTGTGTTGACTGTAAGGAAGCAAGAGTCCAAGAAGAGGGCTAAATAGAAGCTTCTTGTGACAGTAAAAGTCAAAGGGTTTATAATAATAATTTACCATCCTATTCTAAATGTCTTCTTTTGCTGAATGCAATACGAGCTCCGAGAGTTAATTCTAGTATACTTGAATTGATCTGAACTGTTTTACTAAAACAGCTACAAGGCAATAACCTCTGATCAAAGCGTGAAATATACAGATTACTAATATTTCTTTATGACCATGGTTCTGACCCATTTGCACCAGCCTGCCAACACTGTTTATTGGAACACTGAGGATGATTTGTGTCTTGTCTCAATGAGACCGGCCCACTCAGAATGTCCTGTTATTTAGATTGGTTTTGTAAATGACAATGTACTTACATGAGCAGAGGTTTAAGAGAGGGTTGAAGTGACACTCTGGCTCTCTGGTTCTGAGGTGTTTGGGGCACAAATCAATTTCCTGAATTGAGTGCATGTCCAATCTAGCTCTTATGAGAGTGAGGGGTGCCATCGGAGTTGGTGCTTGACTTTTCTGGCTCCATTTTTGTTGAGGGGACCACTGACTATGATGTGCAGGCTTACTTTTGTGCATTTGCTAGAGTGAAAATCCTTAGCATTATCATTTTGACTCCTATGTCTCTTTAGCAAGAGAACTCTAATTTAGGATGACCAACTCATCCCAGGTTTTCTAGGACTCCGCTGGTTTAGCACATTTCAAAAATCCCTCAGTATTTGGCAAAGTAGGAGATTTGGTCATCCTACCATTGCTGCAAATATAGTTCCCTTTATTCCTTACTACCCTCCTGTTACTCTCAAATATTCAATAAAAATCTACTACATAATTGCTTTACATTAGAGGTGATTAAGCAAATCAAAGAAAAAAAGGCTGTTTTCCGAATTTAGGTTGAGGAAAGATGGAAAGAAGGAAACAGCTAGAAGAGACAGGATGAAAAAGAAAACAAAGATTTACGTGAGGTGGGAAATTAGAGATGAGATGAATAGGAGAGCTAAGAATTTGTAGAAAAATTAAAAAAGGATCATGAATTTCCTGTAACATTTTGGCTATGAATTCTAACAAATTTTGATTTTTTTTGTTTTATGTCATTTATTTATTTTTAGTTTACTGTTATCGGTTTTTTTTTCATATGTTGAATTCTCACCTCAATCTGTATGCATTTCACACTACATGAAACACCAGAGCTCTAGTGACTCTGGGCACCTCTATATTAACAACTTCATTATCTTGTTTCCTTCCCATTCCCACCCATCTGGTAACCACAGTCTTACGTTCTGTGAATTTTGTTGTGTTTTATACGATTATTAGAGGATGGAATGACTTGAACATCTGAAGGAGGTAGAACATCCAGAATTATAATGCTCTAAGCAAAGATGATAAGGAAATGTTCCCTCGCCCATTTATCACCTCTGGGATCAAAAATGGCATACTCTCATGGCCAGACGTGTAGAACTTCAGTGAACAGGAAAGACCAATATCCATTGGTGATGGATGTTAAACTAATTAGACTTATTCTGATGATCATTTCACAATGTATATAAATATGAATCATTATATTGTATATAATATATCTAATTATATCTCAATTCAAAAAAGATTAGGATTTAGGAGTCTTTAGTTTGAATATAATTGTATTCTCCCAAATAGGCAGCAGAGTTTAGAATTAAAAAAATAAGAAGAATCATAACCCAATGAATTTTTATTTCTAAAATATTAAAATAAACCTAGACCCAGAAAGAACCTTGAAAAGTCAACCTAATCACTGTCTTGTTTTCCTGCCTTTAAGTAAAACAATACCTTCTTAGAAAAAATTAGTACATGTCATTTATATTTAGAAAGTAAATTTTTCTTGTGAAAATGTGGAGAACAATTCTCTAGGCAGTGAAGTTACCCAGATGCGGGCCCACCTGACCGTGACCTTCTAAACCAGTTCCTGGCATAAGCATGTGGACTTTGCAAAGTCTATACATTAATCTAAAGAATTGCCAAGAGAGTATGATATACTCAGATACAATTATTTTTAATTGTGTACATCTCTGAGAAATAGTGGTGTTGTGTTTATAGGGTAAATACCCAAAGAGAATAACTAGATCATATAATTTCCTTTCTCTATTTTTTGACGAATTTCATACTACTTTCCACAATAGTTACATTATTTTACACTCCCACCAATAATATAAAAGTGTTGCCTTTTCACCACATCCTCACCAACACCTGTTTCTAGTATATTGAATAACAGCTGTTCTCACAGATGTGAGGTGATATCTCATTGTTTTGATTTGCATTTTTCTAATAACAATCGAGATGGAATATTTTTCATGTGACTGTTAGATAACTGTATGTCTTCTTTGGAGAAATGTCTTTTGTCTGCCTATTTTTTTAAATTAGTTTTTTTCTCTTTTGTTGTGGTTTAGTTTTATGAGTTCTTTACAATATCAGCCCCTCTTTGGATGTATGATATGGGAATATATCCTCCCATTCTGTAGGACATCTTTTTTATAATTGAAAAGCATTTTAGTTTGATATAGTCCCATTTGTTTGTTTTGGCTTTTATTTTTTTTGACATTGGAGTCATAATATTTTTGTCCTTCCTATTATTAATATAGTATGTAACAATTATTGAATTCATATTACGAACCATTCTTGCAAATTTAGAAAGAATCCCACTTGACTGTGGTGCATGATTCTTTCAATAAGTTGTTGAATTCAGTTTGATAATACATTTTGAGGATTTTTACATCACTATTTATCAGAGATACTGATCTGTAATTTATTTTTGGTGATGTCCTTGTCTGGTTTTGGAATTAGAGTAACGTCATCATGAAGAGTTTTTGGAATTTGCTTTCTTCAATTTTTGGGAAACACTGGCAAATAATCTTAATTATTCTTTGATATTTCAGTAAAATGAACAGTGAAATGCCCTGATCAAGGGCTTCTATTTTGGGAAAGATTTTTAAATTGCTCTTTAACTTCTTTACATGTGATTAGTCTGTTAAGGTATTCTATATCTTCCTGATTTAGTCTTGGAATGTTCTATGTTTCTAAAAATTTTTCCATTATTCTGTGTTATCTAATTTGTTGTTACATTCATAATATTCTTATGATTTTCTGTATTTCTGTAATATCAGTTGTAATTTCTCCTTTTTCATTTCTGATTTTGTGTTTTCTGTCTCTTCTTTGTGAGGCTAGCTAGTGGTGTGTTTATTTTTTCAGTGAACCAGATCTTGACTTCATTGATCTTTTGAAGTCATTTTTATCTGTATTTCATTTATTTCTGTTCTAGGTTTTGTTATTTCTTTTATTTCACTAACTTTTGGCTTCGTTTTATCTTTTTTTCCTGGTTCTTTTAGGTAAATGCTTAGCTTTTTTTTTTACTTGCGATCCTTCTTTTTACTTAAGATAGGATTGTATTGCTGCAATTTTCTTCTTAATACTTATTTTACAGAGCACCATTACTGTCATTTGACACCTGGTATTTTAAAAACAACTTTTATCTTTGATTTGTTTATTAACCCAATAATTGCACGGTATCATGTTTATTCTCCATGCCTTTACAAGTTCCCCTCTTCCCCTTTTTGGTTGATTTTTAGTTTCATGCCATTATGATCTAAAAGAGGATAAATATGATTTCAATATTCATAAATTGAGATTCGTTTTGTGTCCCAAGGGTCTATCCTTGAAAATATTCCATGAGCATTTGAAAAGTAGGTGTGATCTGCTGTTTGGGAACAAAATACTAAATAGATATCTATTAAGTCTGTCTCGTCTACTTTGTGTTTAAGGTAATTACTCCCTTGTTGATAGTCTGTCTAAATGATCTATCTGTTACTATAAATGTTAAAGTCCTGTATGATTTTTGTGTTGTTATCAATGCCTCTATTTAGGTCTGGTAATAGTTGCTTTATTTGAGTGCTCTTATGTTGGGTGTATATGTATTAAGAAGTGTTACATCTTCTCCCATTTATCATATGACAATCTTTGTCTTGTAATCACTTTTTAAAGATGGAAGTCTTTTATTATATAATGACTGTTTTTGTCATTCATTAACTTCTATAGCTGGAAACCTATTTTACCTAATATGAATATGGTGGTCCCTGCTACAAGTTCTTCATTGACTTGGAGTACCATTTTTCATTCCTTCATTTTAAGTCTATGTTTGTCTCTATATGTTGAGTCTTTTCTAAACAAAATATGATTTGCTTTTGCTTTTTTAATTCATCTAGCTACTCTCTGCTGTTTGGTCAATGAGCCTATTTACATTTTGGGTGATTTTTGATATAGGAGGGGTTATTAATGCAGTTCTGACTCGTTTTCTGATTTTTTTGGTATGTATTTCTTTGACTGTATTTTTTGAACTTTACTTCAGTGGAGGAACATCTTTCAATATTTCTTATAAAGGGCACATGGTAGTGAAGTTCTTCAACTTCCATTTGTCAGGGAAACTATTTTTATTTCCCCCTCCCCCTCCCCTTCCTCCTCCCTCCTCCTCCTCCTCTCTCTGTCTCAGTCTTTCTTGCCTTTCTGGGATATCCATTATTGTTCTGTTTCCTTTCTTAATGGCGTTGGAGAGCTCTTTCACTTTTTAAATATTTATTTTCTCTCATTTCTTCCTCCTAGTTCATATCTACATATCTATCCTTCAAATCACTAATTTGTTTCTCCCATTTGATAAATTCTGTATCCATAATTTCTATAGCACTCTTAGTCTCATTTATTGCATTCCTAACATCCTAAATCTGTAGTTTATTTAATACTTCAGTATCTGCCTTTTGCTCAATAGTTGAGCCATTGAGGTCATTGACTTTTTCTGACTTCCCTTGTGTTTGACTCATTTTGCTCTCAACACTTGAGTTTTTGAACTGCTTTTCCAAGCCCTCATTTGTTTCTCTGTTTTTTCTGAATTTACTTTGATCTCTTTCAGTTTTGTTTTGACTGTGTTTTGAAATTGTTATGTACTCAGAAGATTTAATCCTTGGTGTTTTCAAGAGTTTCTGGTGAGGAGTCACTGTCTCCTTCTGATGCCATGTTACCTTGAGATTTTAAAGTGTCTTGAACTTTCTTCTCATGAGAGTCTTAGAGATGAGATATATTTGTTGTTTCACCTGCAGGTGGTGACCTGGTTTTAGTTTCTGTTTTTGACTCTTGTGGTTTTCAGTAGTAAATATCACTTGCTGAGTCAAGGAGGTGCAGGATGAATGGTGGGTATGGAGGGTGCATAGGAAGAGGTGAAGGGTAGTTACTCTTTGGGGCTGCAGGAGCTGCAGGTGCTTGTCTGTGTGTGTGGCACTGGAGTCAACACTTCTTTCAGGGATCCAAGACCTGCCTCTGGCAGGTGATTCTTTGTTGCTGGAGCTCTTCACTGCTCAAGAGCAAATACCAAAGTGTATGGGAGAAGGAATGTAGTCCTTTACTTTGTACTGTTTGCCAGGTTTCTGACCGGTACTGTTAATGTTCTTACTTTATTTTAACCATTTCCTCACAAGTGTGAGTTGATATCTCATTGTTGTTTTGATTTTCATTTCCCTAATAAGTAAAAAGGAACATCTTTTCATGTGCCTGTTGGACATTTGTATGTCTTCTTGGAGAAATGTCTATTCTTCTACCCATTTTTAATTGGATTGTTTTCTGTTGTTGAGGTTTATGAGTTCTTTATGTATTTTGGATATTAAGCCCTTGTCAGATGTGTGATGTGAAAATATCTTCTCTAATTCAGTAGGATTTTTTTGTTTTGTTTTGGTGATAGCTTCTTTCAATGTACAGAAGTTTCTAGTTTGATACAGTCCCATTCCTTTATTTTTGTTTTTGTTTCCCTTGCCACTTAAGTTGATTCCCTTGGACCGATGTATGGAACATATTGCCTATGCTTTCTTCTAAGTATTTTATAGTTTCTTGTCTTACATCCAAGTCTCCAATATATTTTGAATTAAGTTTTGTGTATGATGCTAGAAACTGGTTTAGTTTCATTCTTTTGCATGTGGTGGTCTAGTTTCCCCCATACCATTCATTGAAAATATTTTCCTTTCTGCATTTTATGATGTTGGCTTCTTTGGTGTGAATCAACTAACAATAGAGGTGTGAGTCTATTTCTGGTGATTTATTTCTAGTCCACAGATATGTGTCTGTTTTCATTCCAGTACCATAGTATTGATAGCTATTGCTTTGTGATATAGCTCAAAAGCTAGGAGCATGATACCTTCAGTTTTATTCTTTATTCTTATTACTGTTTTGGCTATTTGGGGGTCTTTTGTTATTAAATAAAAATTATATTTTGTTCTATTTCTTTGAACAATGCCAGTGGGATTTTTATGGGGATTGCATTAAAACTGTGTTGCTTTAAGTAAGATGGCCATTTTAACAATTAAATTCTTCCCAGCCATGAGTATGGTATATCTTTTCATCTCTTTGTATAGTCCTCTATTGTTTAACAATGTCTTATAGCTCCATTATATAGGTATTTTACCTCATTTGCTAAGTATACTCCAAAGTCCTTATTAATTCTTTTTGTTTCTATTGTGAATTGGATAGTTTTCTAGATTCCATTCTCTTCTATTGCATTCTTTACATATAAAAATGCAGCAGATCTTTAATCTTATAGCTTGCCACTTCACTGTATTCATTATTAATATTAGTAATTTTTCAGTGATTCTTTAGGGTTTACTTCGTATATATTATCAAGTCATCTGCAAATAGTGAGTTTTACATCAGCTTTTCCCATATGGATTCTATTTCATTTTCTTACCTAATTGTTCCAGCTAGGATCTCCAGGACAATGTTAAATAATAGTGGTGAGAATGGACAACCTTATCTCATTTCTGATCTCAGAAGAAATACTTTCAGTTTTTCACCATTTGAGTATGATGCTGCGTATGGGTTTATCATATATGGTCTCTATTATGTTAAGGTATATTCCTTCTAACTCAAGTTTATGTAGAGTTTTTATCATAAGTGAGTTCTAAATTTTGCCAAATGCTTTCTATGTATCTATTGACACTTTTTTGCTTGCTTTTGTTGATGTGGTATATTACATTGATTGTTGTCAATGTAATCAAACTTTAACATGTATATTGAGCTTGTCATAGTCCAAGGATAAATTCTACTTCATCATTATGCATGATTCTTTTGATGTATTGTTGGATTGTTTCTTCATATTTTATTGACGATTTTTGCAGCTAGATTCATCATAAATATTGTTCTATAATTTGCTTTGTCATGTCCTTACTGCTTTTGGTATTAGTGTAATGTTGACCTCATAGAAAGTGTTTGGAAGTGCTCCCTGTTGTTTAAAATTTGGGGAAGATTTGAAAAAAAAAGATATTCTCTGAAGGTTTGGTAAAAATCACCAGTAAAGCCATCTGGTCCTAGACTTTTATATTTGTGGAGACTAATTACTTCTTCAGTTTCCTTGTTTGTGATAGTCATTTTTAAGGTTTCCATTGCTTCCTGATTCAGTCTTCTTAGCTGGTATGATTCTAAAATTCTTCCCAAGTTTTTGAGGGTATCTAATTTATTGGCATATATCTGTTCATAGTGGCAACTTTTTACAAGTCCATTGTTAGTTTCTCCCATTTCATTTCTCATTTTAGTTATTAGAGCTTTCTCCTTTTCTATTGTGAGCCTAGTCAGATATTTGTCCAAATTTGTTTACTTATTCAAGGAACAAGCTTTTAGTTTCACTAATCTTCTCACACCTATTCTACTTGGTTTTCAGAAACATAGAACAGGAATTCCTGAAGGTTTTATCTATTTATCTGTCTTGCCATATGACTGGTATTAGGCAATTATTCAAAAACTGATACCTGTGTTAATGGAAATAAAGCAATAATAATGATGCCTTCATAAAGACTTGAAGAACCTTTCAGTGAGCTTCACAATTGATGAACCCAAATGCTTCCTCATGCAACCATGCCAGGTTCAAAACCCATGAGGACAGGGATCCTTTTTTTCAGGACCTCGCCTTATGTATTTCTTCATCTGTGTGTTCATTTGTACCCTTTAGTATTCTTTGTAATACATTGGTAACCTAGTAAGTAAACAGGTTTCCTGAGGGATTCCTGGGAATACCTGATTTATAGCCAGTCAGAAACACAAGTAAAACATGGATTTGAAGTTAGCATCTGGAGAGAGAGCAAGAGAGAGAGAGAGACAGAGACAGACAGACAGACAGACAGACAGACAGAGAGACAGAGAGAGAGAGAGAGAGAGAGAGAGAGAGAGAGA